>JALPQI010001398.1:0-42802 GCA_025490895.1 Thaumatotibia leucotreta | reverse complement strand
ATAAGTACCTATTTATGTTTGTTGATATACGTAGTTAATAGGTGAAAATATAGATATTTTAGTTTATTAATACTTTTAGGTATCATAAATCGATATAGTGTAATAACAATTTTAAATATTTTATTTTATTTTGCATATTTTTTTTTTTATTTAGAAATTAGAGTAATTTAATTCAGAAATCGAATATTATAGTTAAAAATAATACTTTATTTTTAAGCATGGTATTTGCTTGACAAATTCACATGCTCAATATTATTGAATGGTAATGTTATTGATAATATAGGATTTTAGATGGCGTTTGAAACAAGTAATAGATTTTGATTCTTTTACATCTTTCGGCAGTTTGTTGTAGAGTTGCGCACCCTCATAGACAAGACTTCTCTTACCATATTTTGTCCTTGCTGGACGTAGGACTAAGTGGTCCGCGTTTCGTAATTTAATCCTTTGTACGTGATGCTTTTGTGTAAAATTGATATGTGACTGTATATTTCTATGAAGGATTTTGCGTACTAAGAGACACGTGAAATATATATATGATTGATTAATATTCATGATTCTTAAGTCTTTATATATCTTTTGAGTTGGTGTTAAAAAATTGTAATTAAACAAAACCTTTACCAGCTTGTTTTGAGCTCTTTGTAGCTGTACTAAGTTGCTATTTGCTGATGTTCCCCAGATTTCGATTAGGTAATCTAGGTGAGGTTTTATCAGAGAATTATATATAAGATATTTTACTTTTTGCGGGAGACAACGTGATATACTCCGAACAGCGCCCGTAAGAGAGGTAAGTTTAGTCTTTATTTTTTCAATATGAGCTTTCCACGTGAGGTGATTATCCATAGTTAGACCTAGGTACGTTTCACTTGTTTTTGAATTAATATTTGTATTGTTTATCGAAGGCGGCACATAATCGTCGATTTTTTTATTTATTGCAGTGAACAAAACATAGCTGGTTTTATCTATGTTAATGGTAAGTAAATTATGTTGGAACCACGTGCTAAGAGTATCTAAGTCGTTTTGTATATTCATAAAAATGTGCTCGATTTTACGGTCAAAGTAAAAAAGACATGTGTCGTCAGCGTACAGCGCCAGTTCTCCCTTAAGTCCTAAATCCTGTATATCGTTAATATAAACGAGGAATAGAAGTGGCCCTAAGATTGACCCTTGTGGTACGCCATATGTAATAAGTCTTGGGCTGCTCTGGCACTTGTCAATTTTTACTACCTGGTGACGGTTAGATAGGTATGATTTTAAAATTACGTGGGCTTTTCCTGTGATTCCTATGTTGTTTAGTTTAGTTAGCAATTTCTCGTGCGATACTGTGTCGAAAGCCTTCTTGAGGTCAATAAAAATTCCTACTGCTAATTGTTTTTGATCTATTTGGACTTTCAGTTTCGTTACTAGGTCCACTGTAGCTGATAAGGTATTTGATTTTTGTCTAAATCCATATTGTTTATCTGAGAGAATATTATTAAGTATAAGAAATTTATTTATGCGTTCGTATATAATTTTTTCATAAATTTTTGAAATCACTGGGAGGACAGAAATTGGGCGATAGTTACCGGGGTCTGTTTGGCATCCTGATTTGAAAATAGGCGTCACTTTGGCTGTTTTTAGACTGTCAGGGAAAACACCTTGCTCTAGACACTTGTTGATACATAGGGTGAGATTTTCAGTTATAATGTTATTGACAGATTTTAATAATTTCACGGTCAAGCCATCCAAGCCAGAACTAGTATTCGATTTTAAGTTTGTAATAATTTTATGTACTTCATCGGTAGTCGCTGGTTCTAGTAGGCAGAGACACTCGGATACTCGAGGTGATGATACCAAGGTCGTAGGTAGACTGTGATCTACAGGTTGAATTTTCGCAGCCAAAGATGATCCGACTGTAGAAAAAAAGGCGTTGAATTGCTCACATATGTCTATTGTGTTCGAATAGGTATTCGAATCTACTTCTAGTTTTACCAGTGATTTTATGCTCTTTGATTTGTTGACTGTAAGATCATTGATTAAAGACCACATTTTTTTAGGCTTTTTGCTACAATCCTTGAAGCATTTGTTATAATAAGTCTTCTTTGCCTCTTGTATATTTTTTATTACCAGTTTTTTTTGTCTGTCGAAGTCCTGCTTAAGTTTTTCGTTTTCATTACTGTTTTTAAGAGCTTGCCATAACTTGTTTCTCTTGTCTATATCGTTTATTATTTCTTTATTTATCCATTCTTGTTTGGGTGGATTTATAATTTTATATTTAGTAACTCTACTTTTTATTAGACATTCAGCAAGTTTCTCTGTAAGGTGGTCAAATTTATCGTCCACAAGGTTTAATTCTTTGACATTTTTGTAGAATACTGTATAGTCTGTAGCTTCATATTCTACTCTTTTTCTTTTCGGCGGCTGGTAGTTCTTAATCTCGCAGTATATTTGTTTATGATCAGCGAGGTTAGAATCAATGATAGCAAGATGAAAGTCGTTCTGTTTTATATTAGTACATACGTGGTCCAGGATGGTTTTGGTTGTCGAAGTCTGGCGAGTGCAATGGTCATGGTCAATCTTATTTAGTATTATTATGCCGTTTTCCTTGAGGGTTTGTTTGTATTCTCTAACGGTCGGGTTTGACTTGAGAAGGTCGTAGTTGAAGTCACCAAATACCAGAATCCTATTCCTTTTCTGAAGTTGGTCTGAATATTCTTGTAGAAATTGAGAATTATTAGTGCGTTCTGGTTTGTAAACGGTACCTATATCCAAAGAAAACTTTTCAATATGTACCCAAATAAAATGATTATCATTTATAGTGCATTCTTCAACCAAATGGTGTTTCAGGTTTTTATGTATAAAAATAGAGACACCTCCTCCTCTTGTACATTTCCTGTAGTTGAAATAATGCTCATAACCTGGGAGTTGCAGCCGTTGAGCTTCGTCATCATCCTTTATCCACGTTTCGGATAGAGCAACAACGTGGATGGTCGTTTGGAAAGAGTTTAGAACACATTTTAACTCGTCGAATTTGCCAGGACTTACGATGCTTCGAACGTTGGCGTAGAAACATTTGAGTGATTTTTTTGTTGCATTTATTTGAGAGTACGTAGTTGATACCTGATACGTAATGTTAGAATTGTATACCTTTAGTTTCTCAGTATTTCCATCTCCGTGTCCTTTTCTGCATAGTTTTTTGGCCGTGAAGACATAATTTTTGGTACTCCTTTTACGTATTTGATGTACAGATTTGTCTCGCCATTAGATGTCCGGGTCTGTAATTCTTCTTTGACGCTCTTTAAAATGCCTCTCTGATATGGAGTCTGGTCAGAGTAGATTTTAACATTTTGTGCTTTGATTTTATGTTTGTTTCGGAGGATATTTTTTACCGTAGCTTCAGACGAAAAGCTGGCTTTAATCGGACGAACTTTATTTACCTCATATTTACCAAGGCGAAAAGTATTCGTAGGTTCAGGACAGTCATTACATATTATTTTTGTTATCCTGTCTACTTCATTTTTGTCGTAAGCTTCGCTATCTTGAGTTTCAGGGCTTGTTTCTGGGATCCCGGCTAATATAAGGTTTCTGCCTCGAATATTTCGCTGTTGGCATTCAGCGATGACTTTATTGTAGCAGTCAGGAGTCAGTGTTTCAGGGCCTTGTTCAAAACTTGTTCTTAATGACCGCAAGTCGGTTTCTATTAGTTTAGTTTTACTTTCAGCAGCATTAACGGATGCAGCCAAATTTGTTATTTCAGCTTTCAAGTGACTCTGTTCGGCACTAATAGTATCCATGCTGGTGGATATATTCCCAATTTGATTTTTAATTGTACTTATATCCTGACAGAGAGATGCGATATTTTCTGATTGTGTTTTTGTAGAAGATTTCAGTAGCGACATCATGTCAGCCATTTGTTTTTTAATATCTGCCATTTCTGTTAATATGTCATCTGAGACATCATTCATTTTTCGCTTATTACGAAAGGTCACCTTTTGAGAAGCTATTTCCGGAGTTAATGCGAGGTTTGGTTGCGATCCGCCAAGCGTTCGGTAATCGCTAATGCCGCCTCCATCCGGTGAGCTCATTATAGCTCCTTGGCACTTAAGAGGTCGAAGTGCAGTTTGCGGCGTAGAAAAGATAAGGAATAATTTGTTGGTCACTTTAATATGAGTCTTTAGTTAATTGACATAAAGTCCACTGTAAAACACCCGCGTATGTGATTTATTTTAAAAATATATCGCGACACGTCTGCACTGTACTGCACGTCGGATACGTCTACGAACTTAAAAGTGAGAACTACAGACTTGTGTTGGGAAATATCGAAGGAAACATTCAAAAACGGGCAAGAGTGTGTTTAGATAACCACAGCCAACATTTTGAGCACTTGCTTAAGTATGTGAATTAATAAATTAGTACGAGAAATGGACTCCATTACTTAGGTATGTTTTTTTGATTCCAATCATTGTGCATAAAGGTGATTTCAAATTTTTAAATACGCCTCACGTTTCCCAGACATAATTTAAAACATTCGACAAACTTCAGAAACAGAAAAATTCTTTGTTTTTACGGTCCTAAGCCCGTGCTGTCTTGTAGTGTACTTGTAGTGCAAGTATGAAGGAAGATTTGGGATCAAGTAAGATTGTTTTGCCAAGTCACAATCATAAGTTGATACCCAGTGGCTTTTCCAACCCGTCATGCCACGTGCGATGACGTTGTAAACAAACAGTTGCCAGTTCGTGTGTTTTGCTAGTTATGTACATTGATAATGCGTAATGCGTCCAATTTTCTTATTAGGTTTGCGGATAAGTTCAAACATCGGTATTTTAGTTTTTTTGTTCTAAAGGGGTAGTAACAAAAAATGTTAGTATTCTGTAACTTGGACTACTATTACGTATGTTGATTTATCGTACTGGTGAAAAAATAACCCTGTATACATATATCGTAGCCTGGTACCCACATCACAAGCCTTAATTGAGAGCTTCCCGTGGGAGTGGGTCGATTTGTGTATGTCCCAAAATATTTATTTATTAGTTAATTTTTAAGTGAAATGGAATCATTTACCATGGATAGCAATTTAAAGCTGTAGTTTTTATACTAATGCATCAAAATATACGGATGAAATGCATTGGAAACTTTACGTTAACTAACTTTTTTACACACCAAAACTGAAACAAAGGCAGATCTGACAAAGTTGTTCATCATTGTTCATCTGCCTAGCAAAGCTCTTTGAGAGTGTAAAATAGATGCTGTTGTGCTTTTATTGCTGTGCTTGAGACTTCTGACTTCACGCCATCTGGATTCGACTTTGTATGAATATTTACACTTACTAAGTTTTAGCTTTAGTAAGACTTGAATATGCGCACACGTTTATATCTGGTTCATATTAAAATAATGAAAGGATTTCATGATTTAAGTTTAATGAAATATCGGTAATTTATTGTTAAATGAACATAATTATCGTCAGTTGTAATATGAATTGAAGTAATCGCCAAATGACGATTTTTCAGGAGTTGAACATTAATAATGTATTTTGTATCCAAATATTTCCTTCTGTTACCGCGAGGATTACACATGAAATAAAACTATTTTATTTTTTATCCTTTTAGTTACTTATTCTTTTGCAGTGATGTTTATCATATTTGTTTTATTTTGTGAGGTCTTTAGTAATAACTCACAAAATTCAAATCGAATGACGTTTGAGCCATTGTATGCAGATGGCGTTTACTGCATTGTCATTTATCAAAATAAGGTAAATGCATTAGGGAAGCCATATTTCGTACTTATAAATTCGTACATACGTTAAGATGTTGTCGATGATTTTTTGAAATCTTACATACCTACTTAATATGAAGAACTAATAAGATTCTGTTATTATAATTATATTATTTAAGTTAACAATAGGTAATGTAACACGCGAGTTTAGTGACCGCGCACATAATCTCATACAAAAGAGATTTTGCAATCAATGTTAAAATAGAAATAAGCACATGTCTCAAAAATAAACAGATTTAATTTTTTTTTAGTTGTAAACTTAATAGAATGGAGAAAACGGTTTTTTTCTAATTATCTATATTAAACACCATTCGATAGAGCTGGAAACTTGCAGTCGAGCTGTATGCTTAACTCAATTTCATCATATTAATGGTTACTTACATTAATTCATACTACAAGTGACGATATTATGTTTAGCAGCGTTAGTTAAAAGAATCTCCATTCCTGCTCCCTCAGTTTCTAGTTAATACTTTGTATGTCGGTGATTATCGAATTAAAAAAAACCGGTACCTATTCTATCTGTTTTTGTTTAAATGTTAGAACTAGTTAGATCAAACCGATATTCTCATTTTCGGTTTCGGTCCTGGATAGTTAAAGTCACTTGATCTCAACTCATCTACAAAACGACCACCTGTAGCTTCATGAGATTATGAGTACAAAAAGCACGGCACCTACACATACAACATGTGATTAACTAGATGAAATATACCTAAATTGAATATTATTTTAGTGAAAGCGGCTTACAAAAACTCTTAAATTCGCACAATGATTAGTCGCAACCAGTTACAGATTCAGTAGCTGTACCATGAGTTGCAGCCATATTATGAACGCGGACTTACTTTGGGCTTGTCCATTAATCACGTCATACGATTTTGGCCTATTTTAGACACCCCCATCCCCCATGGTGATACTTGGTGATATTTACGGGACCCCCCCCCCCCAGCCAATATGACGTGTAATTTTTTGCCAACTTAAGTATTCCTTTTAATAACACTTCAATTTAAAACATTTGACATCTGGTTATGTTTTAAAAGAAGCATGCTGTTCAGCAGGGAGTAACAAAAAATTACACGTGATTTGTCCGATGACGCCCCCCCCTCCCCTATGGTGATAATTGGTGTTTTTTTTCTTGACCCCCCCCTCCCCTATACAGTATGACGTGATTAATGGACAAGCCCTTTCTATCCTGCTCGCTCGCACCAATCCGCGAGCACGAGGGATGGATAGAAAGTAGATAGGCGTTAATAACGTGGCGGCAGCTCATGATAAGCACACAGCTGTAGTCCTACCATGAGATTCCGCGGCGTCATTTACGCGCGTTTACTTTCTCCATCCCGCTCGTACTTGCGTATTGGCGCGAGCGAGCCGGATAGAAAGTAAACGCGCGTAAATATCACCGTAGTCTTTGACAGCCTCCGTAGCCTAGCTGGTAGTGACCCTGCCTACGAAGCTGGAGGTTCCGGGTTCGAATCCCGGCGAGGGCATTATTTGTGTATTTATTTATCACAAATATTTATTCCTTGGTCATGGCTGTCTGTGTATTTAAGTATCTGTAAGTATCTATCTATTATTATATATCGTCGTCTGCTACCCACATCACAAGCCTTAATTGAGCTTACCGTGGGACCAGGTTGTTTTGTGTAAGATGTCCCAAGATATTTATTTATTTTTTATCACCGACGCATTTCATGGTACGGCTACTGATGGTGCGCGAGTTTCGCGTCGCGAATCTGCATATCGCGAGGAATACACGCACCGCTTTTGTGAGAAGGCTTTCGTTTGAGAGATTGTACTGTTTGACAATCCATGCCTAACGCGTTGAGCAGCCATTAGTGTCGACGTTTGTTATGCGCAGAAGAGGCGTGTCATATTAAGCTGCATCTATTGTAGGAATTACCGTGAGATTTAGTCGCTGAGAGAAGAATATGCTTGGACACAATGACTATACATGTGCATAAAATGTACTTGTATTTTTTGTTGAGAAACAATGTAGATAGGTACCCATCATCAATACTAATTTAACCTTTTGACCGCCGTAGTCTGATAGGTCAGACAATCAACATCTACCTCACCTCACCGGAGTCTGATAAATAAACATAGGTCTAATTTGGTTTTCATAGTGTAAAAAAAAAATAGTGGGACTATTTTTCATCAGTTCATTGCGTACTGTAAATTAATTCAAATTAATTTATTCCTTGGTTAAAACATTAACAGTCTAGCTATACATGTTAACCATACAGGAGACAAAGACACACAAAGACATACAAAATATATAGCATACAATCACATAATCGGATAAGACATAATTATTACTATAATACAGAAACTACAATAATATTAAAAAATTACAAATTAGATTAGAAATTACATTAAAAAAATACATTAAAAATAACATTACAAATTACATGAATAGTCCCATTCGTTTGAATGGAGTATTTTTTACACTATGCAATTTGCAAGCTATGATCTTCGTGGTATAATTTTTATTTTGATGATGACACGAGCATGCTGGATGAAAGATACAGGGCAGTTAAAAGGTTAAAATACGTTTTTGATTCTACATTTTATATTCTACGCACATTTATTCCTTTTTTGGCCGGAAATTTAAATTTGTCCCGTTATTTCGGAAAATTTGTGAAAGTTTGGAATAACACAATCAGAATTAGATTTTCGATAGTGCACGTAACGCACATAATTCTGTGTACCCCCTTAATGACCGGAAATACGAAACTACAAATGTTTAACTACTAATGTCCTTAATTCCGACTACATTTTGTTGGCGGGAGCTAACGAGTGCGGACGCATCCTTTTAAATGTAAATTGCCAAACTTTCCACCTCACAATTTCACTGTTTGTAGCATATTGTATGACTTGTGTCGCTGCAAATTTTGAGCTTTAACACATTGACGTTACGCTGAAATAAACTTATTCTTGTTTTGCTGTTTGTCTGTACGTAATACTTGACTGGATACAACAATTTGACTTGATAATATACCTTAGATTGGATGCTTACGAATATAATGTAGATAATTCTTAATGGCTATGTACGTACTTCTATACTGTATTTTATAGCAGTCTTACATTGTAGAAATAATTATAGGAATAAACACATACTTACGAATAGTATACCCTGGTGCATAATATATGCACACAATGTGTTGCATGAACTCATAAACATTATTACATCCATAAACGTTTTATACGCGATTGTAAAGTTTGTAATCAAGATTTTATAAAATATCTTGAAATTTTAGTTAATGTTTATTATTGCTAATTTTGTAGAATACGGATCGAATTATCTCCTTTTATTTAAATAAATATATTCCCATCATTTTCACCATTATCATAATCATTTCAGCCATAAAACGTCCACTACAGAGCATAGGCTTCCCCTTTGGACCTCCACATACACCGGCTGGAAGGACCTGCATCCAGCGTTTCCCGGTGAATTTCATAATTCTGCCAATTAGCTGTTAGTCTCAACAGGGATCTTAAGGTGATGGGAATAAGCAACGAAGCAGCCTGTCTACATTGCGGAAGAGACGAAACTAGCCAGCATGTCGTTGCTGAATGCGTCATGTACGCAGCAGCGAGATATGACGTGTTTGGCAGGGATAGGCTAGAGGAGAAGGAACTCAGGGAGGTCGACCTTAGAGACGTCCTGCGGTTCTGCAAGAAAATTGGAAGGCCAGAGGGAAGTATTTGGGGGAACGCTACCGGACCACTAACCTGCAGCTTCAGCTAAGGGAAATGGCTACTTTTAAATTACTCTATTTAACATAGACATTTATATATCAAGACGAAAAAAAAACGAAATTAGAACCATTATTTTGTATGGGGATAAAACCAATATCCGATCCCTGTAAGGATATGCACAAATAAAAAAAAAACAATCTGCTGTTAGTTGCGGATTGTGATGTCAATGTATATTCAATTTTGAAGTAAACTGTTGCTTTGACCGTTATGCAAATGGAAGCACGAGTATTCGTCAACATCATTTCAAAAGCATTGTGTTCCGTCATTCACGTACCTAGTCTATCTAGTCAGTAGAATAGTGTTCGAAACGTTTTAATGGTAACAACGTCTCTTTCTACGAGAGCTTTTACGGGTGATTTATTGAGCAATGTGAATAGCTATTTGACAATGTAAACTATTTAGAATAGAATAGAATAGAATAGAATGCTTTTTATTCAGGAACTTAGTATAATAATAATAATAATAAGCCAATAAGCCTGATATCGTGCTGGTAGATCGATCGCAGCGCCGGGCTGAGCTCGTCGACGTCACCATCCCCCATGATGAGAATCTCGTGAAGGCCGAAAAGGACAAGTCCAGTAAGTACCTCGACTTGGCCCACGAGATAACCGCCATGTGGGATGTTGACTCGACGATCATAGTCCCGATAGTCGTTACAGCGAACGGTTTAATAGCGAAGAGTCTCGACCAACATCTTAAGAGTCTCTCGCTAGATGGCTGGATCAAGGGTCAGATGCAGAAGGCGGTAGTCCTGGACACGGCGCGGATAGTCCGTCGGTTCCTCTCCCTGCGACCTTAACCACCGGCAGCTTGGGCCCGCCCCGTTGCCGGCGGCACCCTAGGTTAGGTTTTTATAATGTGTTTATATTTTATATTGTTTTTGTATGTTGTATTGTATTTTACTTTTATAACCATATTATATCAACCTAGCCTAAGAGAATATTTAAATAAAGGACAGAATAATAATAATAAAACAGGACTTTACTTAACTAAGAAAATAACAAAAAATCATTCCTGAAAAGGCTTCCACTCAGCTTGTGTCAAGTCATATTTCGATTTTCTGTGCAAATCAGAGTGGGGTTGTTTGATGTAGTCTAGTATTATTGGCATTTGTATTGGAAGTTAAATTTGTGTACCTGTTACAAAGTACCGGCATACGTTCTTTTTAATGAAGGAATTGCAAAATATTTTTTTTTCGGATACTTCGATAGTTACGAGTAATATTCACGATATAAAACTATGGAAAGGGATTATATCGAGGATGTTAAATTAATTAATGAATATACGGTGAGGTCACATAGATGACGACCCCTGTGAAGTGTTCGAAATGTTGAGATGTTCTTGTTAAATAATAATAAATATACGCCATATAATCCGTTTCCCTAGATTTATTTTATAACATTGAACAAATTTATGTTTGATCAAATATAACAAATGCGTACACCGATAAACTAAGAATATTCTGCTGATCAAATTTTATTTATCCATTCGCTCAAGTCCCACTCGGTAGAAGCTGTAAAATGTGCGAATGTAAACGTCAACGTCTTCTATAACGAGTTCATTCTGGCACCGATGAGACATTTATCAGTTCAGTATTTTATATCAAGAGGGCTAAATGCGTAGTCAAAACCAAGCAAATCTTTTTGTTTGGGATTATTCACATTGATTATAAATCTAACAGTATTAAACAAAAGAGTAATAAACAGGGCCCGTAATTTTCATGCCGATGGCATTAATTTGACGTCACGCTCCATTTAGGGTGATCCGAAATATATTATAATCAAACACCGGTTTCGCGGGGGCAAAAATGTACCAGTGCTAGTGATTCATTAAATATCGACTTAGTTTATCGATATCCATAAAAATATTTTTTCAACCATCATTATCATAACTAAACTAATGGCTAGGTTGGAATACGTTTAACTATGTGCAAACTTCTTTCATTTATACTTATCGCAACTATAAACAACCGATATCTGACATTGACTGTGTCGATAGTCACTTTTGACAACCATTGAATCGGTGAAAAATTCATCTAGTAAGTACAACAATATTATTTTGCATTCCGATCAAATAAATCTACCTTTTTGTTTCTTAAGGCGGCTAAAAATGCCACGCAAGAAAAAAGTATCCGGAAAAGAAATAGAAGTGAGTCATAAAACAGAAATTCATCAAAACTATAAATTGTTTGAATTTGCTCCAATTACTACAATTGACCTAGAAAGGTCGTTTAGTTGGCTGAAATGGATATTGTCACCCAGGCGACGAATATTAAAGTCTGAAAATGTAGAAAAAATGTTGATTGTATACTATGAACATTATATTAAATATTAAAGATTATTCGACCCGGCTGCTCCCGGTTATCTTAAATCTAAATTTCTTTTTGTAGAACCTCGCCCTGGTTGCGAGTTACGCACTTCCCGTAGTCATAAACTATCTGCTATTTTTCACCGCACTGGTTTTATGTCCAATTCCTTCGCCATTCAGGCAACTCGTCTTTGGAACGATCTCCCTCTGCCCCTGAGGCAAGCACAGAGCAAATTCTCCTTCAAACGCAAGTTACGTAAATACCTTTCCAACAAGCTCAGTGATAGATGATCTGTATATTCGTTACTTATACTTGGGTACTTTATTTATCTATGATTAGATTAGATTAGATTTATTTATTTCATAATATTAAATTACATTATAAATTAACTTAGCCTAATTTATACGAATTTATATTATGATCGTCAATATTAATATGGTAAATGTCAAAAAATCAAAAAATATGAAAATTACAATAAATAAATTATAAAATAATATGAATTAAAAACATTAAAAATTCTGAAAATTACATAATATCTACATATCTCATAATGATCGTCAACTTATACTAACACGACAATAAAAATTAAATAACAATGTAACAATTAAGTATAAATAATATCCACAGTCAATAAAGAGTATTAGAACGATAAGTCATTTCCATATACTCGTTAACACAATAAAAAGGATTATTCAATAAAAAGGATCTCAATTGGCGTTCAAACGTTTCGTCAGTATGTTAGTAGTTATGTATGTATATGTAGGTTTATTCATATTTATATGTGTATGTGTATTTGTTAAACCAATGTAGTAGTGTTGATTTGTGTTTCTTATTTCTTTTCAATGTTGACAATCCTGCACTTAATACAAGTTTCTGTTTGGACCAATGGTTGACTGGTAGAGAATGTCATAAGGCATTAAGTCCGCCATTTGTACTTTTTTCATTGATTGTGCAATAAAGCTTAAATAAATAAATAAATAATAAAGATAGTTAATTCCTCAAAAAGTTTATTTTTGTGTATATAGTTTCCTTCTTCATTCAAATTCTTGAAATTACACAACGGTTGTACGACATTTTTATCGATATCAAATAATAAAATTAGTTTAATGTGTCCTCGCACTATCAAACGTCAGTACAGATTTGCCCCCGCGAAACCGGTGTTTGATTATAATATATATGTATATATATATATATATATATAATACAGTGTTTTTTAATTTACGTTAAATTTAAGCGAGGCTTATTTAGGTACCTTAAATCTAATATTTGTTTCTACGAAACTAGAGTCTTACCTTTTACTGGTAATGAATTATTTAAAAAGTTTAAAGACTGAACGCAATCTTTCGTTCGAACGTCCTAATATTACTTATTTTGAAACGAATTTTAAAATAAAAAATTTTAATTTTATAAAATCGATATTAAATGATCCACCTCCAAACCTTCCCCCCGCGGCAGTAACGTTTTAGGATGTAGGTATAGTTCGGGAAATATTATTTGGCTGACTGTTATCTTTTTATTATTTTGTAATTAACAGTATAAAAAAGCTCGACTACTCATTGACTAAGTAAGTGCTTACAGGTCAAATATTATTTCCCCAACTATAAAAAAACGTTGTAATACACTTGATCAGTTATAAGACTTATTTTTTTAATAACTTAAATAAAACTCTGTATGTGCACTTATGCAGGCTTAAGTAATTTCGGCGTTGTTCCCTTTGTGCTTAGTTTTATTTGTGCATCGCGACATCACCGCTTGCAGCGCAGCCGCATTTCATTCACCGTGTCACTCTGCCATCCGCAGAACTTACTCCAATCAGTTGGGATTTATTGTGAACTTGACTTTCCCCCTTTCCTGCGTCACGTGGGGTAAACGTACGCAGTGGGTAAGAGTACGCAATCCCATACTTTTCAGTACAATAGTTTTAAGTGTATGTAAAAAATACTGTTTTATCCTACAAATGTACTCAAGTATAACAGTCAAAGTCAAAGGATTCTTTATTCAAGTAGCAAGTAACTTAAAAATGAAAGACATGTTTATTCTCATGAAATAAAACTATGAAAACGGATAAACTCGCGTTTATTAACTAATTTTAACTTCATTCCGACGTTTCGAACACTTTACAGGGTTCGTGGTCTGCGGATGACTGACAATGGAGGAAATTTGATAGATCTACCTCCATAAAAATAAGAAAGATAAGTACAAAACTACCCACCAAAGAAAAATTACTAAACCACAGACAATACATTTTAAGGGTGGATGTACATACAAAATTTGCAAATTAAGCTAGTTATTCATTACAAATATTTTCAGAATGAAGACAAGAGACAAAATAAATAATCTACGCCGGTTCTATCCCTACGCCACTGCCTGAGAAGTATTTCCTTCCTTTGTATGATTGTATTGTTAGGAAGGTATCCCAAAATTGGGACCGGCAAGAAACTCAGCGGGACAACTCTTTTCAAAAACATTTGTAGTACATCTTAAGACCATCATGCATTAAACCGAAACATACAATTTTGATTAATAAGGAAATTTAAAATAATTTTGAAAAAATGTTGCCAGTGCTAAAAAGGGGGGGAATGGTCACCACCGCCAAATACATCAGCCTCACGGTTTATGTCTAGACTGTTCCTTTATCAGATGAACAACTGGATCCCAAGCTGGTGGTAGAGAAAAGCTTCTTTCCATTCTATTAAAGTTTGGATATTTCATTATCTCAATAGCCTCACGCAACATTCTAGGAATGTTTCTCTTCTCCTTAACGAGAACCAAAGGCTTGTCAAACTTAATAGAATGATTCGGTCCATCACTGACATGCTCCCAAACCGCAGACTGTTGTCGACGGTGCTTGACATCGGCTATGTGTTCCTTCACCCTAGTAGTGATATTCCTCCTTGTCTGCCCAACATATGATAGCCCACATTCACAGTCCAGCTTATACACTCCTGCATTCAGTAAGGGGGTGCTATACTTAACAGGCCTCAGAAACTGCGACATCTTCTTCATTGGCTTAAAATAGGTTTTAATAGAAGCACGTTTCAAGATGCAGCTGATCCTGTCTGTAACCCCTCCAACAAAAGGCAAAACGGCTGGCCTGGGAATCTTCATACGAGTCTTCTGATCGGCTCGAGGAATCTTCAGGTTGTTTGCCCGAAGTGCCTGCCTAGCATGCCGAAGCTCCGCAGCTAGATGCCGATCATCGCATATCTTTTGGGCTCTCTGAAACAAAGATTTCTGTCAGTGTCAAATCGCTCTGTCATTAATCTGTCATGCAAAGAATTGTCAGAATCCCAAACAAAGGTTTTATCAAAAAGCTTGAATTTTGTTGTGGCTCCGCGGAGAATACCATTTGAGGAGATCATTGTCAGTGTTGAAGACTGTTTGGTGAAGAATCAAGTGGATGCAGAAAACATCGAGGCTATACGGCAAGATGTGTCATCGTTGTTGAGAAGGTCGAAGCCACCAAAAACGAATCTGCCAAGAGATGAATTTATCGCGTTGAAAACGCTACGCGAGGATCCAGACCTGATTATTCTTCGCGCTGACAAGGGTAACGCAACGGTTGTACTTAATACTACGGATTACAACCAGAAAATTGGTGATTTATTAGCGGACAATACAACATATAAACATGTTAAGAAAGATCCGACTACGAGGATATTAAAGAGTACCAAAGAGCTTATTGGTGAATACTCGGACGACCTTAATCTGGATGTTCCAAGTTTAGTTCCTGATTCCCCAATGCCACCAAAGTTGTATGGGTTGCCTAAAATTCATAAACCAGGTGCCCCGTTGCGTCCTATAGTGAGTCAAATTGATGCTCCCACCTATAAATTGGCTCAGCACCTAGTGGGTGTTCTCTCACCTCTGCGTGGACGTGTATTAGTAGCACACATACAAAGGATTCATACCAGTTCATCCGTGATATTGAAGACCTAACTTTGACGGATGAGGAAATCATGGTCAGTTTTGATGTCCAGTCACTATTCACCAGTTTACCTGTGCAAGACTGCATTGAAATTGTCAAGAGAAGGTTAAGGGAGCAGAACATGTCAGAGGAATACGCTAAGTTGTTGGGACATTGCCTTACATCTGGCTACTTACTATGGAACGGTGAATTCTACCTTCAAGTGGATGGCGTGGCGATGGGGTCTCCAGTTTCTCCTGTTGTCGCAGACATCTTTATGGAGGACTTCGAGGAGAGAGCACTCTCATTGGCTCCCATGCAGCCGAAGATATTTAAAAGATATGTAGATGACACTTTTACTATCCTTCCAAAAAGTAGTGTATCAACTTTTTCAGATCATTTAAATTCCATTCATGATAAAATTAAATTTACTATGGAGTTAGAAAATGACTGTTCTCTGTCTTTCTTAGATGTTTTGGTTATAAGAAATCCGGATAAAATTTTGGGTCACACTGTATATAGGAAATCTACTCACACTGATAGGTATTTAAATGGCAATTCCCACCACCATCCCAGCCAACTAGCTACTGTAGGCAAATCTTTGTTTCAGAGAGCCCAAAAGACTTGCGATGATCGGCATCTAGCTGCGGAGCTTCGGCATGCTAGGCAGGCACTTCGGGCAAACAACCTGAAGATTCCTCGAGCCGATCAGAAGACTCGTATGAAGATTCCCAGGCCAGCCGTTCTGCCTTTTGTTGGAGGGGTTACAGACAGGATCAGCCGCATCTTGAAACGTGCTTCTATTAAAACCTATTTTAAGCCAATGAAGAAGATGTCGCAGTTTCTGAGGCCTGTTAAGTATAGCACCCCCTTACTGAATGCAGGAGTGTATAAGCTGGACTGTGAATGTGGGCTTTCATATGTTGGGCAGACAAAGAGGAATATCACTACTAGGGTGAAGGAACACATAGCCGATGTCAAGCACCGTCGACAACAGTCTGCGGTTTGGGAGCATGTCAGTGATGGACCGAATCATTCTATTAAGTTTGACAAGCCTTTGGTTCTCGTTAAGGAGAAGAGAAACATTCCTAGAATGTTGCGTGAGGCTATTGAGATAATGAAATATCCAAACTTTAATAGAATGGAAAGAAGCTTTTCTCTACCACCAGCTTGGGATCCAGTTGTTCATCTGATAAAGGAACAGTCTAGACATAAACCGTGAGGCTGATGTATTTGGCGGTGGTGACCATTCCCCCCCTTTTTAGTACTGGCAACATTTTTTTCAAAATTATTTTAAATTTCCTTATTAATCAAAATTGTATGTTTCGGTTTAATGCATGATGATCTTAAGATGTACTACAAATGTTTTTGAAAAGAGTTGTCCCGCTGAGTTTCTTGCCGGTCCCAATTTTGGGATACCTTCCTAACAATACAATCATACAAAGGAGGGAAATACTTCTCAGGCAGTGGCGTAGGGATAGAACCGGCGTAGATTATTTATTTTGTCTCTTGTCTTCATTCTGAAAATATTTGTAATGAATAACTAGCTTAATTTGCAAATTTTGTATGTACATCCACCCTTAAACTTTATTGTCTGTGGTTTAGTAATTTTTCTTTGGTGGGTAGTTTTGTACTTATCTTTCTTATTTTGATGGAGGTAGATCTATCAAATTTCCTCCATTGTCAGTCATCCGCAGACCACGAACCCTGTAAAGTGTTCGAAACGTCGGAATGAAGTTAAAATTAGTTAATATACGCGAGTTTATTAAGTTTTATATCATGAGTAATCCTCGCGGTAACCGAAGAAAATATTACATGTTATTCTATTTTCCTATTTTTGGGGTTTATTTCAAAAGTAATAAACTTTTGAAACGTCATACATAAAAGCAATAAAAAAAAAAAAACTAGGTACTACCGGTTGGAACATTACACCATTGAATTACATTTTAAGTGCTTATTTGGTTTTAGGACTTACTACTCAATTCAACAAATTTATTCAGCTTTAAATGGAAGTTACCAATACGTCAATTTTATTATTTCTTGCAAAAGTATTTTATTTTGATTACAGTTAACGTTTGAAATAGCTTAAGTAGCATTATTATTATCAGTTATCACCTTAACAATTTAAATAAGCCTTATAAAAATACATATTTAAAAAAACTATTTTACGTAACTTATGGGGCATGTTAGTTGATTAAAGAGTTAGAAAAATGTATTCTGTTTGGCCGTGGGTGTCGTAAGAGTCGGCTAAGGGATTTAAGCGTTACTGGCCATTTATTCATCAAAGATTGATGATGGGTAGCAGCATCATCATAGTGAACACACTACTGCGAGCGCTAACCCGCTTGCCCAGCGTGGCGATTACGGGTATTTACCTCCTATGTAATGCGTCCATACGCATAGGCTAAGGAGAGGCCGTTGTCCAGCAGTAGACTGACATAGGCTGATGATGATTGATTACCGTTTTGACTCATGACTGATGACTCAAGTTTCACTCTGTATAAAAGCCGGTAAGTGCTAACGTAAAACCGTCACTTGCCAAGTCATGGTACAGCTACTGAGGGAGTTTTCGTTAAGCCGATCCTAAATACGTTGGAACAATATTCCATTGCCGTTGCGAATCCTGCGCACTATATTGCATTCCTGCACTCTATGACTGTTCTTTATGCGATACATTGTTTTGCAAAATGACATAACAATAGGTATACCAAGCGCCTCTTCATTTCAAGACTTGTTATTTTCTACTGACTTACTTAATAACCGCTCATGCTCGGCTGCACTAGCAGTATGCCCATAATCATAAAAAGTGGTGTGTTATTACCCCGTTGACTGGTTTAAAAACCATTGCACATCACTAGGCACTGCACAGGTAGTTTTAAAATATGCCTGATTTTTACTGCTGCCCAGTAATTTCCATAATTTTATTAACTTTTTTTATTTTAAATTTACGATTTTCATTTATTTGCTTGTTATATTGCTAAACGGTTTAAAAAAAAAATGATTATATCGAACGGGTATAACCCCGAAATGGTCTTGTTGGCACCAAGTCGGCGTCTCATGATAGAATCTTTAAGAAATCGGGTGAAGTTAGTTAATTTGGTAATTATATAACAGTTATGCATTTTGTTGGTGTATCGATGTTATGGATCCATATCCTGGCTAGGTTCGAAGAAAAGAAAAAAAGCAAAGACGTGGAGAATGACTATGTGTGACCTATGAATATGTAATATAAGTACGTAATTATTTTGTGGCAACGGTGGAGATATGGACTGATGACCTCGAAGGTCGCAGGAGTCCGCTGGATGCGGGTGGTGCAGGACCGGGCATTGTGGCAATCTTTGACGTCAGCAGTGGACGTCTATTGGCTAATATGATGATGCTGATGATGAAAGACTTATACCTATCCAGCAAACTTACTTATGCAAATGCTTGATATTCATATTTTATTTATTTAGGTATCCATCTCGTAAAGCCAATGTCAATATAAAATAAATGTAGTCTTTTATAGAAAGAGGATAACAAAATATTTGACAGATGTCGGTAATTCCTCTCAAATTTTCCAGGTAAGATGGTTTTGATCGATTGCCTTCGGGGTTGCGACATCCCCTAAGCCCGCGACTGTCGCAGTGCCTTTTACCAATGGAAAATAAGTTTTTAATACGATCGAGTTATATTAAGCAGTTTCTGTTTTAATAGAGAACTAATTCGACTTTTGTATCATGAATACTGTTCAAATCAAAACAAATAAAAAAAAGTTTAATAACATAGGTATTACAAAATACATTTTATATACTCATAATATTCTATTCTGTCGTGAGGGGGGATGTTCAACTACTGATTCTAATTAATTTTCACTTCATTTAAATCACGCGAAATATTTGGGGGTGGAATAAGTCATAAAAATACGTAAAATAAACGGTTGACGTGAATCAACGTTTCCTTTACTATATCCATTTTAGTACATCAACCTGACTCGCATTTGACCGGTTTTCGAACGTATCTTTACTTATATAAATCCATCCCTCGCCTCAGGGGTATACTTCTTTGACAGTAAAGATAAATGAAAATGTTTTCAATAAACGAATACCTTCAAATATCCAGCAAAATTAAGTAGGCTATGTTCATAGCTACTTACAGCATTTGAACTTATAATCTTTTGAATTTAAACTTTCGTGAGACATAGGTTTAAAGATCTATATTTCTCAAAAAAATACAAATATTCACTTATTTGAGACAATACTTAATAATAAGCTTTAGTGGCAAGCGCTCAGTTAACAAATTTTTGAAAAAATTACTCATTGTAACTTAAAACGAAATATCAATCACGACATAATAACTATAAACATAATTAAACGATTAAACTCACGTGTATTTAGTCTCCATTATCACCTTATTTTGTATGTAATAATTATTATGCGAGTACAAACACTTACAGCTCAAAGTGGCCTTTTGAAGCAAAGCGTACCTACCATATAGCATATATAGGTAATTTTGTAATTCTAAGCTTTATTTGAAGTTAAATGGACCAACATCTTTTAAATCGAAGGTTGTATGCCAGCAAAGTTTCCTGACTTTGATCATGGAAACAGACTTTCAAATTAACTTTGATCGGATTAATTTGCTAGAAAACTTAGTCAAAAGAAACTGGGAACGTACTCATGTAAATACATTTAAAACCTTTTTCAGAAATGGGGCTCAAGTTAATTGAAAACATTTTCCCGATCAGTTCCGAGTTCGAAACGATTGAAAAGAACTGGTAACAGGCTGAAAGCGATCCCGTAGTGTTTTGAATTTTAAAATGGAAAGTCTCGTTGTGACATTTTATGGGAGAGATAACCTCAAACCAAACTGTGTATAAAGGATTTGTAAAATATAAAGTATAATGCTTGAAACTCTGTAATGACATGCTGCACCTAAATAATGTAATAAAAAACTTTACTTTAATAACTTTCTGACTTGTTTTATTATTTATACCATAGCGGATTTAATCAATCACAAGGTCCACTTGATGTTAATCATCTGCCATATTTTCTAGAAATATCGCAATGAAACACTATTTATTCGCAAACACTTAGAGAGTTCCTGATTCATGTGTGAGAAATAGAACTATCTTAAGCAAACCTATATTTCGCTGTCCGACTTTCTGTTTTTCTAGCTGATCTCATGAATGCTGCAACTTATATGTATAAAAACATTAAGAACACATTATTCTAACAGACAAAAATTATATTCAATTAAAGTAAAATCTGCCTCAGTATCGAGAATAAAATATGACCAAACGAAACCGTCAGCATAGTAAACTCGCTCACACTTGGCTCGTATTATTTTATTGTTAAATATCTAAACACGCAATCTGTATAAATGAATAATTGTCGGCTAATCGCGTTAAATGATATTAATGTACACAAATTAGTTATTTATCATGATATTCATGATAAAACACAGTAATGTGCTTAGTTTAAAATATAAATTACCAACCACTCTCGATCATTTTCACTGTTTCTGGAAAAAGTGTGCGATATATTTACGCAAAGGGTACGAAGGAATCCGGCTCGATGGGGAGATCTGCCGAAAACATCGTTAGTCGAAACTTGGCGCAATAAAATTGAAATATTCCACCAAAAAAACAATTTATGGAACAACTTCTGTTTTTTTAATTTCTTAATGTTCTTCTTGTTCGAATTTGGAGGACGCTTCACACAATATTGACGGGAAATTGTGTGATGAATTATTGTTTCGAACGTGTCAGAAGTTTATTAAAGTTGTCTTGGACCTATTTGTACTTCCCAATTACCAGTATGATTTTAATAGGGTAAAATAATGTTAGTTTGTTCTGAAATAATAGTGTTCGATTAAGACATTGTTGTTTATGGCGTTTAACAATGTTTCAATTTTATTTAAATGAATAAATGGCGATCATAATATTATTCTCGTCTTTGAAATCCAATAAATATTTGCTTGCAGTCAATTGAGGAACCTAAATAACTGAAAACGATATTTGTAAGTAACGTAAATAAAAACAATTGAAAAAAAACAAGCGTCTTAATGACGACGTGATGTATTTTTTTCAAATATTAATTTAATTATTATTGTTGCATTTGATTTCTGTGAGAAGTTGAGTGACATGATCAATCCAACACTGAAAACACTTATGCAATTTAAGTTTAGGCCATGAAAGCTCTCAAAATTTAATGACTGAAATCAAGCGAAAAGAAAGAAACATCTTGTAACATTAACCCGCTTGCGATAAGTTTAATACGATAAATTGTTGGTAGCGTAGGTAGGCAAGAATAAAATAATTTATTTTTGTCATCCCGTGTTGCGAATGTGACTGTGAGATAAAATCTACACTATCTACGATCTTACAAATAATAATATATTTAATAAATTAAGATTTTTAACATGAATCTCTGTACAGATTATGTTTCAGGATGTCTTTATACAGTTGTAATTGTTTACTGCATAATATGCAACAGTATTCAAGAGCGTTCCAAATAATTTACTGTCACATAATTGCAAGTGCAACGCGTCCAACACATTCGTAATGTTTACAATTTCAATAACAAATATTTATGCGTGTCTATTTATGGCCCCTTATATCTACTCAGGGTTATGGGTTAAAAATAGTTGACAACGAGCCGCATGTCGACGCTAAATGCTAATGTGACCGAATGACCGGGATGACTACTACATTTAGAATTTTATAGATAAATACTCTGTTGTATATTTGAAAAAAGCGCATGAGTGTGCTACTCCAAGAATACCATAGTATTATACCATAGACCTAGCGCCAGAAAGGTCGGTGTATTTTGGTTAAACATTGGGAATATTTATCTGTAAGCCAATGATGTTGAATTTAAACTTTCGTGAATAACTACCAATGATGTTCCTACTTGTTTTGTCTATCGTTGGGGATAAAAAAATGCTAAGTACATTCTAATGAAGCCGCCTTTGCTTTGTAACCTGCGATCTGGTTTTGGATTCATATTTGCTTGTCTAACACTTTATTAACCTAAAAAACTTTCAAAGCAAAAAACAAGAATATGCAACACCTGTAATTCTAGAGAAGTCACATTCGGTTGCCCTTTTAAAATGGTAACATTCACTGTGTCATGTTTACAACATTTATTCGTTTTCGGCTTGATCTAGGTTCACACGTTTCTAGTTTCTAAAGAGTGGATGCACACCCTAGAGTTAAAGGAATAAATATTTATAATGATTCATATCAATGATTCATACGGATAAAAGGTATATGTTTAAGTAGGCTATGTTTGACAATGGATTTATTTTTTTAGGGTTCCATAGCCAAAATTGCAAAAACGGAACCCTTATAGATTCGTCATGTCCGTCTGTCCGTCTGGTACAGCCGACATACTCGGGCTACAGTAATAAAATTTGGTAAGGATATGTATTGTATAAACCGCTACATAATTATGACACTATATTGTAAAAAAAATATTTGGTGTGGGGAGCCCTCCATACATGTAACTGAGGGGCAGAGTTTTTTTTCTATTTACATAAGCGTGTGGGCTATCAATAGAAAGGTCTTTGAAAATGATATACATGTTTCTAAAATCCATTTTCGTTTAAGTGAACCGTTTTTGAGATATCAGCTCTCAAAGTCTTAATAAAACATGTCGGGCCATGCTCAGTGTAGGGTTCCGTAGTTATTCAAAAACTGCTAGGCCGATTATATAAACCCTAGCCCGCTCAAGAACCATGTCAATGTAACGTTATCACATTTCAGACTAGTTTACATTTCTACATGGTTTAAGAATGGCCTAGGATTCCAATTGGTTGATCGTACCTACACTAATAAAGCAATATGAATTTTCAGATCGGACTTTATTATTGCAATCGTACTACATTAACCGGATTATTTCCATCGCATTGGGTTAATCACGTGATGCCACCACATTTACAAATTGCATCTATTCACTCGACTTGCGAATATGAAGCTCGGCCAATGAAATCTATTTATAATGAGCTTCGGGCACAGGCCGTTCAACCCGCTACAACAGCTTATCTTTTGTCTAGACATCAAATAGGAAACCGACGCAGTTTCTTCCTGTAAAGCTAAAGTCGGTACATGAAATGCCTACAAATTCATGTCATTCGTTAATGTTATTTTAAAACATTTACCTTTGAGTGTCCGAGATGAAAAATGTTAGTTACTTATTATTTTTCGTATGCAAACTGCAACAAAACTAATAAAAATGTTCAGTATCGTATTCTGAGCAGCACCACTTAGTTACCGAATCACCACAATTGTTGTTGTCATCACAAGCAACGGGGTCAATGCATGGACGATGCATTGCAAAGTGGGAACATATTCAGGTAATGGTAGTAGCCAGTAGGTAGGAGGTAGTTGTGTTAGAACAATAGGTAACCTTGATTAGATTGTAATCAATCTCGTCGTATTACGTATTGGATGCCTGATGATGGAGCATTACATGAAAACATCTACTTTTTGTCGCTTGACTCACTATGGTAGCTACCCTAGTAAAATATGCCAGTTGCTACGAAACACTGCCAATCTAAAAGCCTAGATATGTTATTATTATACCGTAACTCAGCTTAATAATTAAATTTTTTTAAAGTATTGAAAAGACAGTGTCGCTTCCGACACGTTTTTACGGCATGCTCCTGATAAGACTAATTTATTATTTACGGATAGAATCTATACAGGTGGCTTATGATGGTCTCGTTTTATCGATATATCGTGCTACGCGTCACTTTCGCCCTTGCATACTTGTTAGAACGTGACAGAAACCCCGACAAACGATTAGGCGCGGTACCATCATAAGTCTACAGGTCTTTTGTTCTCTCATTGTATGAAATCGGTTTCCTCAATCTCTGATCAGATTGAACGTAGAGTTGCACCATCTACAATTTGCTTTCACCGGCCTTGCTTATTAAGGACAAGATCAATTTTGTCAAGTATTCTAATCAGTAAGCAACGAGAATATTCTGCGTCTAATTTACGTTTTGTAAAATTATGCATGTAATTTTAAGCGGCTTTTCAACACAGTGATTACGCTGAGATACTTTGGCGCTGTGGAGCGACGAATATCACACGCGTAATACCGCAATATGCAAATTGCTGAATAAACTCGCAAACACACATATTGTACTAAATACGTACACAAACAGACTACGAAAATGTTGTACAGTAAAAGGTAAGAACATCGAAGTCGAAATTTTGGTGAATACATACCTACACTGAAAAAAATATTTACCAAAGTGACTTAGGTTGGCTACATTACGAGGAAACTTTGATATATGTAACAAATCCTTGCTATCAAATTCACAAAACTAAAAAGGTTGAAGTTGATACAAGAGTTCTGGTTAAATCAACAAAGAACATTGTATATTATACCAAACAACTGGTAAAATCAACAAAAAACTGGTGTTATCAACCAAATTAATTTAGTAGAATGCCAACATAAAAAGTTTGGTAAAATCAAAAAGAATTTTGTGATAGGACCCAATCAACCTAAATTTCCGGTTAGAATTACGCAAGATCTGATAAATCCAACTTAGCATTTTTTTCAGTGTACCTACATTAAATATTTATTGAAGAATTTAAAGTTCTCACCGAATACTCCGTTGAAATACTTTTCCATAATAATATTATCTTTATGAAATAAAACTATGAAAACGGATAAACTCACCTTTATGGCCTCTTCGTACCCCACATCACTGGACTTAATTCAGCTTATCGTGGGACTAGGTCGATTTATGTAATATATCCCAAGGTATTCATTTATTTTTTTACTTTTTTTTTATTCATACTGGTAAAACCAAAGAACAGATAACATACAAGGTGAGCTACTTAATTGAGCCAGTAGGAACTCAGAAATTTTAAGATATACGTAAATTTGTTCTTCTGAGTCGTGGCGTCATTTGAATTGCTAACCCTTTTAATCATATCCCAAAAGTTGACAAACTCACTGAAATTGCTTTAGAACAGCATGAGGGAGCAGTATTAACGGAAACAATAATTGCTGTAACCGTACTTTCTATCCCATTATACATCCGGCAATATCGCGGGTACACTCAACCTCGTATCTGCAACACTCACTTGATAGAAAAAACACCCTTATTCTGAGTGAAAGAAAGGTGACATTCCACGAATTGATTGCTGTACGACGTACGTATATCCGAGGCTGAGGAAGTATAGTATACCGACGATATCGAATGCCACATGGATGGCAACTACCTTAAATATTGTAAATAACACATTTTGTGTAAATCCTTAAATGCAGAATTTATTGTTTTAAAAAAATTGTTTTTAAATGAAAGTCTCCCTTACACAAAATGTGCTATTTACAATATTTAAGGTAATTGCCATCCATGTGGCATTCGATTCTTCCACACTGTATATTCCTCTCGCGTTCTCTTGCGTAATAACGAAATATCACGCTAAATGCGACAGATTCCGAGATATTGCATAGAATCATGCTAACGGTAACTTTTATATCGCTATGCGTATATTGCGTATGGTTTGACGGCCCGGCCACGACATTGGTCTAAGGCGACCAGCGGCGAGCCAATCCATGAGTTGGAGCGAGATGCCGATATGGGTACGAGAGGGAGCACCATACGTTTTCCGCTAAGTCGGTCGCCTTAGACCGATGTCGTGGCCGCGGCGTACCTAATGGATTTCTTTGGTTCTACTCTAATCCGCAAATAACTATATTATATATAATAAATTAGTCCATTATGTAACATCTTTCTGTCCATAATGTTATGTTCCAACAATATTGCTTTAGTTGTGTATAACGCTCAGATCACGGCTTAAATACTAAGTTAACCCGTTAAAATTCACAGTTGCGAAGACTTGGCTATTTAACTGTTAAAATATTTGAAAAAAAAATTAGTTTATCTTATGTGAATCGATTATGGATTTAGAAAAAAAAAAATAGGTACGCCATGTATGTATTCCGTTTCCATAGTTTTACTTAAATTTAATTGTAAGAAATACCTACTAATCCCCCTCTAAACACGATATGTCTCAGAGGCACATAAAATGATATACCTACTCTTGCTTCAATAATAGGTAAAAATAGCCAACTCAGATTCACACAAAGTATCTTAGTCAACACGAATAGGCCGGATTGTTATCGTCAAAAGCGGTTTGCCGAAGAGGCTACGAAATAGCCGTCGGCCGAACGAGGTGGCACAATCGTTCAGGGGAAAGGCCTTCGTTAAGTCCGCGATAATAAGAGATTCGGCTTAATCATAAAATCCTTTTGCCGGTTTTCAATGTTTACTTTGCTCCAGGCGCATTTGGTTTGGTTTAGGGCGGCCCTCCTTTTGCTGAAGACAAGACAATAGCCGGTTGAGAAAAGCTCTATGTGATAAACACGATAAATGCATCAATCTTAATACTTGTTAAGTATCTAAGTACCTTTAAGATCACAATTGCTAAACTCCTGGCTTGGTCTTTAAAAAGCAACTAAAAAAAAAATTCTTCGACGTCCTATAACAGCTCATCAGACTATTGGACAGATGTAGATATATTACATTATATTTCGGTATAAGTCTTATGATTATAATAGATTGAGACTCAAACGCCACCACCCAAGCAGGCCTTTATTGTTATATCCTTAGAGTGGATGTTCAGATATTTTTGAGCAACCTGGCCGCTCTGATATATTTGATGTCAACTATACCTAAACCAGTCAATGATTTTTGTTACTTACATTTTTACATGTATGTTTACATTAATCAAACTGTCCAGATGCCAAAATGATACATTTCGTAACAAGTGACATGAACTTTCATATAAGTTTTTATGTTAATGAAGACTAATTTGCGTATAATATTTTGAGTTGAACATTTAATAAGATAAGAAAGAAAGCGCGACAACATTTGATATTTCTGAAATATGTGTCGCAGACGTCTCAATTCAGCTGTATGGAACTTCTTTGATTAATGTGAACAAGCAAGCGACAGTTAAAAATAAATTTAAAAGTTTAAGGTCAACGCTGGTGAGAATAGCTAACGTTTCTATTACGAGTACCTATACGTCTTACTAAAAATGCTATACAATATGTATTTCCATATTAACATAAGTAGGGTTATGATGGTACTGTGTTTAATCGTTTATCGTTGTTCCCGTCAGATTCTAACAAGTGTGTAAGTGCGAATGTGACGAGTAGCATGATAAAAACGGTAAACTAGTGGCCATGATAAGCCACCAGATACCTTCAAATTAACACTATAAAATTAAATATGTATTTTACGGATATAGGACTATTGTAGGTAAATTATGTTCACACTGGTTTTAATATTAGTTAATATGTATTCTTAGATTTTTTTTATGATCTCGTTACTAGGATCATGCTTGGAGAGTGTTATGTACTCGTTAATTGTCATACTGTATTTTGATACGGATGCGGGTGGCGCAGGACCGGTCATTGTGGCAATCTTTGGGAGAGGCCTATGTTCAGCAGTGGACGTCTTTCGGCTGATATGATGATGATGATGATGATGATGATGATGATGATGACAATTAACGAGTACATAACACTCTTAGTCTGCTAAGTATTTAAAACTATAAATATAATTGTGTAACATGTAATAATACATATGATGTGAATGTAATGGAAAAAAAAACACAGGCATACGATAATCACGAACACACAATCAAAAATTTTAAAAGAACGTGAACGAGGACGAGATTGAAAATGCCTCGATTCAATGTAGGGCTTGTCTAAATGGATTCACAAAAGGTGCGCGTATCTATGGAATTATTGTATTCAGTTTGAGGTTTTTTTGTTTTACCCATGTATATGATTAAATTCATTTCAGCAAACGTTATTAATAATAGTAAATAGTAATTAGAAATAATCTTATTCTCATTAAATATGGTATCGTATCAAATATCGATTTTGAAGTCAGATATTATTAAAATGTTTATGCAATAGATAATGAATTATAACTATTAGGTATGAATTATAGGTATGTTACATGTAAAATATTTATTTACCAAAGAGCTAACTTAATGATATTCTCCGGCGAGCTTTCGTTACGGCTGGTGCGCCGGCAGTTCTGGAGCCGGCAGGCTTAGCTCGTGATGACGGGAAAAGGCCGGACGGGATGACCCTCGTACCCTGGAAAATGGGACGGCCGCTAGTTTGGGATGCCACCTGCGTGGATACCCTGGCGCCGTCCCATCTTCCGGGAACGTCAAACAGAGCTGGTGCCGCCGCTGATGGGGCGGAACACCTCAAGCGGCGCAAATATGCAGTTATCGACTCTGGCTGTATGTTTGAGCCGTTTGGGGTGGAAACCCTCGGGCCGTGGGGACGTGGTGCTCACAGCAGTTACAAAGAGCTCTCAAAGCGCCTGGTAGAGGCGACGGGTGACAGGAGGGCTGGTTGTTACCTTGCGCAACGTATTGGCATTGCCGTCCAACGTGGCAATGCCGCTAGCCTTCTTGGCACCCTGCCGCAAGGCACTGAGCTTGAGTCCGTTTTTTATTTATAAATTTAATTAAATTTAAACTTCTTTTTGTAATGTTTTTCAGTAATTTTTAGGTTTATGTAGATTTTAGATCCAGTTTTTAATTTTTTTTTTATCTAGTTTTAATTTTGATGTAGGTATGAATTGTATTCTTTAAATGTAATATTCGATGATACCCCCTCTTCTCAGGAATCGATTGGACGTACAATGGCAGGCATTTACTATCTCGCAATAGTCGCAATGTGGTATGAAAACTTTAATATCGTTTCAAAAATAACGTTTTTCTCATGAAGCCATAAACGTGTCAATAAAATTGAATAGGCACTTGGAGCAAAATGAAATTGGTATTGGGTTGCTCGATTTTTTTATGTTTGTTCATACTAAACGTTAACCGTGAATGCCTTTCTAAGCCTGAATACTTTCTGTTTGCATAAAAAGCACTACTTGTTGTTGAAAAAAAGTCTTTAATTGTAACAATTGTAGAATTGGGCGAGTCTAAAACGAAACTAATTTGCGAGTTAGGGTGCGAACCAACCCCGGCGTTGCGAGACCGTGCGGAATGCAAATGAACAAACTGAATTACTGCCGTATTGTTTTAGGTTTTTGTGCAGCTTACTTGTAAATTAACATTTTAACTTTGCTTTCTTCATATATTTTTTCTATTGAACGTTTACCGATTTGTACATAGCTACTTAGGTGAGCGTTTTATTAATTAGTTTTTCCGTGATTTTAAGGCTATTTCGGCTGAAGCAATTATTTGAGAATTTTTGTAAAAATATTTCAGTCCTGTTGTTTCTTCCTTCACTTTGACCTACATGCATAGCTTACAATTTTCACACCACCTATTTGAATACGGGTCTTTTCCTCCCTAGGAGGGAAGAAAGTTGCACTTTTCTGTTCAAGGACTTTTTATTGCCTGCCTAAAAAATGACAATGAAATATGAAAATAATTAGTAAGTACATACGTAATCGATTACGATTTCTTCAGAATTAAATAAAATTTATATTTTTATTTATCTTAAAGGCGGTATGAAAAGCAGTATGTATCACACAGTATCAAAATAATTATCGTCGTGGGCGTTAATGATTTAATCCCTCATTACGCTCAGGATTTCACTTTAGAATCCCTCACTATTTTCGAGATTATATTTTGGAATCCATCCAATGAAAGCCCTCGCCGAAAATATTATATCATTTTGATCCCTTGTGACAAAATATACTATTGTAGCTAAATTCATACAATCACTGTCCCATAATTATTCCAGTACCAACAAGTAACATTCCTAACAAAATGAACACTTCCCTTGTTTCGTTTTTCTGTATTTCTGTTGAGAACAAAATATAAAATGTAAGGTATTTAAGTAGGCCGTAGACAAATCCAGAGCACACATTGCGAAAAGTTTTGCGACGCAATGAATGCAAATTCCGGGTAGGGGGTGAGTATTAAGGCGACCCTGTTTTTTATACTAATGGCTGGAGTATCTCGTACGGGTGGGAAATGCTTGAGAGTATGTAAATACTTGCGATGCCAAGTGTGTTTGGTACTCGATAAGCAGTATTTGGTAACAGCTTTACAAACAGATTTTATGTTAAATGTGATTTCTCAATATTAAATGAGTCGGAATTTTTAAAAGCATTTGAAATAAAATTAACTATTGATTTATGAAAATGCTGGATCAATTGTTTCTGAAGAATGCGCTATATAATTTGACGTTGAATTACGTCAAATTAGTATAAAAATAGCTCATCCTCGCCAACCATTAATAATTATTTATTCCGCTCAATATTGTCGGTATTACAAAATTAATGCTGTCACAGTTCAAAGTCTTCATCTAAGTAGGTACAGTTAAGGAAATTATATTCCTTTACCGTATCTACATTTCCAAGCTAAGACTAATGTGGTTTCTGAAATTGGAACCAGTGAATATTTGAAGCATCAAACTGTCAAGTCCAGAGGGTGGTTTCATAACAAGTGAAATCGCCAGACAAGCTTTACGGTTATCAACTTATGTAGATAAACTACTGAAAGTTTTTCACACAGGAATAAATGGAATATCTATTCAGTATCAGGTCGATTATTCAATTTCAATTCAATATTTGATAGGTACGTAACACTGTTCTGACGCAGTTAAAAATAAGTTTTTGGTATTTGCGATAAATGCACGCACGGCGTACCTACTTTAGTACATCACGACACAACTGCGAAAAACATGAAATTCGAAACGAGTGGCGATGTTTTAAATCGACACGAGTTACGAATTTAGTTTATGCACGTGTCTCGTACGACCTTTTTTTAGTGCAGATGGCCCTCCGAAGTTTTGGGACCTAGCGTAAAATGACAATATAATTATTTCTCGCACTAGAGCCTAAAAAAGGCACCATCTGTACTAAAAAAATGTTTTTTCACTAGAAAACGTCTTACGAGACACGTGAAAAACGAAATTCGTAACTCGTGTCGATTTAAAACATCGCCACTCGTTTCGAATCTCATGTTTTTCGCACTTGTGTCGTAATGTACTATTTTATCGTACTGTTCTGAATTTATTAAATCGTATTGCATTTACTCTAAATATCTCTCATTTATAACGTTTTGAAACATCAAGGTAATTTTACAGTGATTGAAGAGAGTATTTAGGTATATAAGTACATCGATGAACCTACCTAAAGCATGGTTCATTCGTTTTAGTTAATTTACCTTGAAAGCAGCTACCTTTCCGCAATGACTGAAAGCCTTAGGTACCTACAATTAACAAGTGCGAATCCCTACTGGGGGCCACTGAAATGCGGGGTTCAGATATTAGAGTCGGCGCCGCGGGAGAAGGCGGTGGGAGGGTTATAGGCGTCTTCAAGAATTTTAATTAACGCGAGATTTTCTTTTAATGCAACAATGCGGCGTACGTACGGCTGGCTTGTTAAGTCCTGTCAAAAAGCTAAGGTCGCAGGTTACGCCTCACCGCTGTCTACAGATGTTTAATTCTGTGAACAGATTACTTCATTTTGTTCCTTGTTGGTTCTTTTGTTCTTGTGGGTGGAGGGCATAATTTCCGTAAGACGCTTTGAACTGATTGTGAACAACGTTTTTTGTACGGTAGAGGAGGCTAGTTGAGAACTTTTGTTATTATTCTGTAATTCATAACATAAGCACTAGGTTATAGAATAATCAAATCTACTGCAGTTGCCAGGAAATTAATAGGCCAAAAAACGTCTCCAGGTATCTTTGGATCTGATGAAGCAAAAAAACTAAATTTTGATAAGCACAATTTGCCTCTAGTGAGCTAAGTTGACCAAACCAAAATTGTACGTACAAGTCTTTACAACATGATCCTAAAAATAGTCTAAATAATAGTTCATCGACCTCTCTTTTTACCTAATTTAATTATTATACTAGCCAAGCGTGTATAATTTCCAAGAATTTGACTCCTCAACATGCCCCTCTTTACTGTAGGAATTGTGTCTGTACCGATTTTCACAGCAGGGAGCCCTCAAACCGATTGTGTTTGTGGATTCAGTACTTGATCTGAATAACATCGCTTTTTGGTTGTCAATTGACGTATAAATTGAAACAGAGTTAAACAGTGCCTAAATTAAAGGGACTGTTTATGATGTGCCTATTGCCTAATATGCCCCAACTAACAAAATATACAGGGTAATCAATCCAATTCTCTGATCTGTGCATTGAAGGATTTGGGAACCGTAACAGATAGCGAAATCTTGTCTCGAGAACCATGACGTCGATTTTAGTAAAATGAAAAACTGCATTCATACACTTACAAAAACACGTGTACTGGGCCCAGGAATCGAACCTGGACTTTCTGAAAAATATTATTTTGTTATTTTCCTTTGGATATCGGATTAGCTTTCGGTGAAGGAGAAAACATCGTGAGGAAACCTGCATACATCCGCGAAGAAATTCAAAGGTGTATGTGAAGTTCCCAACCCGCTTAGGGCCAGCGTGGGTACTATAGCCCAATTCCTTTCATATATGAGAGGAGGCCTGTGCCCAGCGGTGGGACATTATATAGGCTAAAATATTATTATTATTTATCGGTTGTGTAGCTCTTAAATAGTAAATGTTACTAAGAAACACGATACCAATCTAAAACTAATAAAATGCATCAACAAGATTTCGCTATCTGTAATGGTTTCCAAAACCTCCATACTGACCCATTTGGATTGATTATCCTGTATAGTATAACATAGATATTTACTTGTGTTGATTATAGTAAACAGGCACATGATTAAGTGTTAGTGTTAATGTATATAATTATATTTTACCATCATTAATTATCTAATACTGGAGGTTTCGTGACTATGAATTCCTTTTTTCTACAGACACCAGGCCTTCCTATGGTTACTGACGAAAGAAAATGCCTCTCTAATTAAAATACTTTGAGGGCCCCTACGCCTCAAAAGAATGCGAGCCGAAATGAGGTCGGTAACTTAATATACCTACTGAGATATGTTAAGTATGGAAATATGATGGGATGGGGATGAAATTCTTCAAGCCTCCCGCTTTTACATCTTTACACGAGTTAGAGAACATTTTTAATTACCTACGGCGTAGTATGGTAAAAATGTACATTAGTAAAAATATTTTAACGAATTTTGTTTTTACATTGGATGCATGCACTAGAAGCAGAACTTTAGTGTGTTTCTTAGGTATATACCTGACAAAGTGAAACTGTATGTGCATATTTCCTCTATGAATTCCTATTTTCAGTTATTGCATTCAATTATGGAACCCTGGGGGATTGAATCTCAACTCGTTAACGAGAATGCGTTTTATTTGCGTTTTTTGCGCCTTTCATTCGCTTCCCAGGATTCGTCTCTCGTTAGAACTAATCGCAGTAAAAAGTTGTGCTTTCAATCGCGTTCCCCTATGGGCCAAACGTGTGCTGTATTATTAATATTAATATTTTTGCTCTGCATTAATATGTATAAAAACACAATTTTATTCTGATTCAATCGCAATAACGTCGTATGGGTGTGCGGTTTACACAATGTGAGACATAATGTTGCAAAACATTTAATAGGTACCAATGTGTCATAATCACCTGCAAGTTTGGGATCTCTGAAATTAGGTTCGTTTTTTTCCTAGCCTATATTGATGTCCCACTGCTAGACAAAGGCGTCTCTCCTGGCTCTCTATACAATTTTAAAATATAAAAAAAAGTCTTTCAGCATTATTTTAGGAAATTCCGTGCTAACATTTTCTCTCAGTGGAATTTCATACCTCAAGTCAAAGCAAATACTCTGTAGATAATTAGTTATCTAGGCTACTTACAGTGGGTCACAAAAAATGAGTGTTTATATTGGCCGGAAAGAACAAAGGATTTCTAACTAATGGAGACTAATGAACAGAACGTTCCTGCCCGGGTGAAGAATTTTTATATAGAATATGGAGTGTATTTTTTACAATGTATTTGTAAGGCCGTTCTTAAACAGTCCTAGTATTTGATGAAAAAGACAAAATAAACGTTTGAAACCCTCGAAAAAACAAGGACGTTGATGAACTATTTACACGTGAAAGCGATGTGTAGTATAATGTTTAAAAATACGATGACTGACACGATTTGGTAAAATAACATATTTGGTATAAAATGCGACCATATAAAGGTGCATGCACTCTACGAAATCAACGAATCACGTTTAGTGTAACGATCGAATTTCGTAGAGTAGGGGGATAGAACAGCGAATGCGCTTTTGGTCTGCATGCGCCTTAACTAAACACATGGATGGACATCTATCGTGAGTTGAAAAATACCCTCAAAAACAATTGTGCAGTTGAGCCGAGATGCACATAATGCAATAGTCTCAAAAATATATAATACGTAATATAAAAATATATAATATTATAAATTGCATATGTATTTTTCTACAATTGCACCAATATGGTTCAAAAATAGAATCTTGAGCGTAGCGAGGGTTTTAACATACGAAAAGTAAAATACGTTTACAACCGTGTGTAACAAAAAACTTTTCCAAAAAGTACTCGAGTGGAAACTACAGTTTGGTAAACGCAGCGTAAGACGTCCACTCACAAGACGGGCAGGCGACTTTATGAAGATCGCCGGGAGACGCTGGATGTAGATTGCTTCCAACCGGTGTATGTGGAGGTTCAAAGGGAAGGCCTATTTTCAACAGTGGAGGTATTAAGGCTGAAATGATGATGATGTTGACGGTGCGTTCGTTTTATTCCGTCCTGTCAGATTTTATATGAAAGTAAACAATACTGGGATGTCTCTAAGTTCCCTATTGTATCTCCGACATGGGAGCTAAATGCATTTTTACTTTGACGACATACCATTTACGGACTTGAAAATGATTTACCTCGTCTTTCTAAATGCGAACTGGTCTAGAAAACTAATGAAACAGTCGCTTCTTCGTCTGTATGCCTGCAGCGTAGCTCACTAGCTCAGTGATCGTTCGTACCTATTAGAAATTAGAAATGTCGTATTTCTTTCGGGTATCCCCACGTAGCTAAGCCCCGAAAATGGAGAAAATGATTTTTTTTATTTACTGAAATCCTTTAGTGTAGTTGAATAGGTCATAAAACGATAAAGGGTCTAAAAATAACATATTTTTTACTCGATATTTTTGGAGATAACCGCTCCAGAATTAAAAATAATTATGCCTCACCCCTAATTTTTGATCCGTGTGTCCGAAAAGTATCCAAGCCTTTTTTTGATAATACTGAACCATACACTGAGCGTGGTATGATATGTATTCGACCGTATTTTTTAAATTTGCAATGCCATGCCCATGTCTACGGTATCCGTTTTGAGTTATCGATTCATTACTTAATGTATGAGTTACCCATGTAATAAATAACATAACTTTCATGAATGATTATGAATTTCTCAAACTCCTCGTGGATTAACAACATCTGAAAGGTATAAAAGCGGCAAAACTGCACTATTCAAAGTGTACTTGACTTGACAGCAAGATAAACGCAAATTCTCGTCTTCATTGAAAATAATGAGGTGTTCCAAGTCGTTCAGGAAATTTGTCGTGCAGCCGAAAGCCTCCTGTCCTTTGCTCGTTATTAATGGCTGAGAGATGTCCCGGATCGCTCAAGATAATAAAGAACTCTCCAAATGACTCTTTTTTGGGGTCCGGTGCCGAATTGAAAAACCTCGGCCATCCTGCCAGTCACAGGTTAAACCATTGATGATAAAATGAAAGCAAAATGAACACGGATGTACTTATAGCCCTAACCAAGTATTGACTTGGTATCTACTCATGTATTTTTTGTAATAAGTAGGTACATGTCAAATAAAGAAGTAAGATAGTGAAGGGTCTACGGAAAGAACATGTCTAGTCAATTAAAATTACAGAAGGAAAAACCACCTTACTTTTAACAGAATAAGGTGTGAATTTGCCCTGTTTTTTTTACGCACTGGACATGTTTTTCCCGTGGACCCTTCAAGTTATTTATAACACCACGCGCACACTTAGGTACTTAAACAACAACAATTTTTAATATTTATTCTTATCCCATACATAAAAATAAATGTAAGTCAATTAGATTTTATTGAGCTTGTTTTCTAATAATATTAGCCATTTTAGAACTGTTACTAACGTAAGATTCAAAATTCGCATTTGCTTAAAACACTAATTCAAAATATACAATACATTATTATTTTTATGTAACCTGACATAAAAATTCGAAATACATACAATAAAATAAAGGTGAAATATATTTATTATCACCTGCATGTTGGGCTTCAGTCGTGAAAGCTCCTGATAAAAATCTTCTAGACAAATTGAAATGTGTCAAGCAATTTTCTACTAAAAATACGTGAGAGACCATTTATAAATATTTCAAACTTAGCTTCTTTAAAATGCGATGTAGGTACCTGTAAATCATACACATTAATATATCGTACTATTTTGAGTCCTTGTGAATACCTACATTTGCAACAAATTCATGCCATAGCACAGTCGCTATCAGATATATCGTAGCGCTCAAAAATATCTAAACACGCCTCTATTGTTATGGTGTATTTAGATATTTTATATATCTGATGGCGAATGTACCTAAATATCTGTTACCGATATTTTAAAGACAAACGGGTCTTACTCGCGTAAACTTACGTTTCATTATAACCTGGCGTTTCGGGCATGACGACACCCGTGGTCGCAGCCAGACTGACCCGTTTGTCTTTAAAATATGTGTGATAATCGTGAAACTTTAAATCAATATATCTGTTACCGAGTTTGGAAATGGAAGCGGTGAGTGCCTCGGGGGGCTTAGGGGAGTTCGAAGTATCACATGGCACGCCATAAGAAAGTATGTATATAACAGGATATGTCTAAGAGCTACTCCTAAAATACGGTGCACACCTTGTATTCTCCCATGTAGAGCTACATTGGAGAATATATACAGTGTCCCGAAAACTGTGTACTGACACTGATGAATAAAAGTGCGGACTGTGTATGAATCAAATAAATGTACATTGTTTAAACATACGTTTATTCGAAATATAAATATGAAAACGAAAAAAACTGTTCCATTATTCTTTTGACGACTCATTTTCCAACATATGCTTAAAATAACTTACAGTGGTATGTAATAATGATATCATTTTGATTAAGGTGCTTTGGGGTAAATTCGACATATTTTTAGGCGAGTGCAGAATATGGTAGGGTTTGGGCTCGTAAGTCAGAACCGAAGAAGTTTTCTTTTCAAGAAATGAGATCCTTGTAAAATTGGATATATTTTCCCCCGCCCCTGTGGTTAGTGAGGTCAGCAGTTTTTTACGCAAAAACTGTTAAACCGATTTACACGAGAGTGGCTGTGAATATACTTTGAGAAAGTAGGAATACTTGGAATTACATGTAGTAAATAACTAAATGGTTTTTCATACAAAAGCTTTTGTAGTAGTTGAGTATCTAAAAGTTGCAAAAAACACTGCATAAAAATATCATACTTATGCCGATGAAGTTGAGGACAAACGTATATCACAACAATATTTACGATTGAGTTGTAAATTTACATCACCATCATTATTTTTGTTTGCATCTGTCATAAAATATCAAATTGACATCTCATTTTCGAAAATCTTTTGTAGTACATAATTATATAAACACTAAATTATTATTTATTGAAATATCTGTATCTGTATGTATGTATGTATATCGTCCCTTGGTACCCACATCGCAAGCCTGAATTGTTTACCGTGGGACTAGATCGAGTTGTGTAATATTTTCGAAGATTTATATTCATTTCTTTTACTAAAACTGTTGTGTAAATTATGTGAGAATGTATGTAATAAAATTAAAAATTATTTGTTTTTGTATACATACCTAATAATAAGAGATAGTTAAGAATTTATATTATTGTTAAAGCAGATTACAAGATAAAAATGTGCTTTTGTTGTAAAACAGGGAATGCAACGAATGGAACATTTCCATCAACTTAAAGAATGGTTGAAGTTTTTCATTGCATATCTTTTCAGTTGGCCAAGCAGCCGTTGAGAGGGAACAAGTGGTGCTGGATCCAGACTCTTGCGGGAAATGAAAATACATATTATCTACGGATAAAATCACGACTGGAAGGTCACTAAGTGATAGGGCGACGTGAATACTACTCTGCCCTCCTAAGCATAAGTGCGATAACTAGTTTTGAAAATGTTGACGATAGATGCTACAATTTCACTTTCAATGTTGCTATTGTAGGTCAAGATTCAATTTTGTCGATAGTACATCATTACTATAATTTTATAATATACACGGTGCTCGCGAGCATTGAGAAACATTTTAACTATGCATTCTAGACATCAAAATAAACAAAATATATTATGAGACCTAATGTAAAATTCCACATAAAAACAATATTTTTTCTTTTTCTTTGACTTTTGAATAATCTTTAACATTTCCAATACTGTTTATCATAACAACAATTTGTTAAAATTATTTTTTTAATGATTTTTTTAGGGACAGGTTTTTTCGTCAAATCTATTCTTATTTTTTGATTGTCAGGCAAAAGGTGTGGTAATATTAGAACACATTGTGGTAGCATTGTAATCAAAAAGAAGTTTGAGCGAGTTACGTCCAAAAATTTGTTTCGGAAAAAAGGTTAATTATCTCTGGAACCAAGCCGAATCCAGTAAATTTTAGATAACATTAAATACTCTAAATATGCTCAGGAATTCAGCATTAAAATCTTTCGGAATGCTCACGAGCACCGTGTATAAAGCGTTCGCGCTTAGTAACGCATGTTCAATGTCAAATATCATTTATTATTATTGTTTAAAAAGTACTCTCTGAAATTTAATTTGATACCATATTTATTTGTTTTATTTCATTCGCTTAGAGTCATAACCTAACTATAAATTTTATTATTTTCTACTATTTAGTTATTATTGTCTTCGGTTACTATTTTGTCGTCAAGAGTCATTTTGGCGAATACCAATTCCCAAGTTTACAAACCGACTTATCGAAGAATTTCATTTCGTCGAAAGATCACTTACCAACTGTAGTGTAACGTTAAGCAAACGTATTTTTTGCATTTAATCATTTTCCGATCTAGCCTAACATAGTTGGGATTCAAGAAAATTCAGCCAAATGAAAGTTGGCAAATCTTAGTAGATATCCCAAGTGATTCATCTATGAAAAGGGCAAGTGATATACGGCAAATTGAAATTAGGTATACAAAAAGGCAGAATACTTTTTTATTTTAGCCATTTTTTAATTCAATAGTTTATCAAAAAAGTTTATAATATAATGTGATGTTAAAATAGATTGAACCTATCCTGTATTTGTTTGATTATTTGCTTCAAGCTTCAAACTGTTTGTAGTATTATTGATAAAATAATATACACTAGATCTGAAACTTTTGCTTTTGAGTGTACTTTGATAATAACTGTCAAATTTTCTCCTACTTACAAATTGACCATATTAACGTTAAATTGGTGCCTTGTAGTATAGTATTATAACAATGTATATCATATGTAAATTCTCCAAATACCTTCTAGTCTAAATGTTGATCTCACTACCGCGTAGTTAGTCGCAATCCTATGTAAACAAGTCTCAATCCTACATAAACACATGTAGACGTTTTCTTAACTACTAAGTACATACAGGATGCTCATAACGCATGATATATTCTGGTTGATATAAGCATATAACAAACAAGTATGTTAGGATAAACTTACGACTTTTGTTGCCAAGAAGTCGCGAGTAAAGTTTTTAATTAATTGTATGCTTTATTTTGTTTCAGGTAAGAAATCCTTATATTTTATAACTGACGACTTAAGTCGGAGCACGTGGAAACACAGTTACTGCCTGTAGAAGCGGTCCAAGAACGTAGTAAGTAAATAGGTAACTTAACTCAATTTCATGAGGGCCATGTCGGCGCGGCTGGTCGACCCAACGGTAAGCTTAGCATATGATTGGCGCGACAGTATCTCGCTGCGAGATAGTCTATCCGTCCCTCTTTTGTTAATGTAGCTAGTGAAGGACGGGAGATCTATCTCGCGGCGAGATACCTACTGCAGCACCAATCATGTGCTAAGCCTGCTGGGGACCAAAGAGCTGGCGCGTACCTCTCTCAACGCATCGCTCTTGCAGTGCAGAGAGGTAACGCCGCCAGTGTTATGGGCTCCATGCCGCAAGCGGACCTGCTGGAGGGTGTGTTCTTTTTATAATAGGATTTTATCTTATAGCGAGGTTACAACCGACTAAAATATGGCGGCTACCTATTAAAAAATTACCAAGTGCGAGTCGAACTCACGCACAATGGATTTCGTAGCTAATATATAAATTATAGTTAAATAAACCTATCTCAACAATAACAAGAGATACTTTTATCAAAGCAAAAATCGTTGCAAGAGTAGGTATTAGTATCCTACTTACCGTACAACAAAATATTTTAGATTTATATTAGTTTTTTCAGGTGCATTAATCTAAAATAATATTTAATTATTTAAATTACAATTGGTATGTAATTATAATATTATGATTCCCTTCTCAGATGCTAAGCGCCCCTTATACATTTTTAATACGGGTCGCTTGTTTAAAGGAAATAAAGATGTGCTTACAGAAATATGAAGATCCTTTGATGAAATTTAAATAAGCATTTTGTCTGTGTTTTGGCTGCCGTATTAATATTAAGTGATTACTTGAGCCGTAAAAAGTTTACGAACAAAACGTTTGTAATTTCGTTTTTAAAATTACTTTACTTATTTAATAAACTGCATAGGAACTGGGGAAAAACACTAAACTTTTTAAATAATCGCTGAAATTTAATCTCATAGCGAAAAGTATATGTTAATACAGGTCATACAGGATGACTTCGAATTGGTAATACAAAACACTTGATTGTGACTCAGTTAATGCCAAACATTATAACAATTCACCCATTTGTTTAAATCAGCTACATTTAATAGTCGCTAATTTTCTAACAAAAGTTATTATAAAAATCCCAAAGTGTGGTTACACTACATCTTTTATTATCAAACCAGTCACTCGATGTCAATCTATGTGATCAAACCTCTGAGTCATTAAAATAAGCTTAGGTACTATGCATATTTCGATTCAATGATGTCATACGGTGTACTCATTTGGGGAAGGTCAACGGATGCAAATCGAGTACTCCTGCAATTCAAAGCGTGCTTTACGAACGCTAGCCAGAGTAAAACCTATAGGCATCCATGCAAAGAAGTCTTCGTAACATACTGAATCATTACACACTACTCACTGTACCATTACGAAACTATCATATTTTTTAGAAACAACATAAATATGCACTGAAAAAAATAATTTGTTAATGGTAACCGAACTTTCGTCAACCTGTAACTTAAAAAAAGTGACGAGCGAAGTAAGGCAATATCTTACCAAAATCAGTTCGGTTAATTTTCTACTAAACTATTGATGTTGCGTATTGCTAAACAATATTAGTTATATCGTGTGAAAACTGTCTGTTGTATATTACCATAAGTTCAGTTATATTTAGTTTACAATTCAGTTATTGTAGACGTGCTGTATGTTGATAACAAATTTACTGTTTGTCAAAATCTTACTGAATTCACAACTTACTTTAATCAAATTTTCTGCTACGCCTAAACCAACTGGCTCAGTAATGTTTAACATAACTTTTTTGTTACCTATAACCAATTTAGAGTATTATTTTAAGCAATTTGTTTCATTATATTTAACCAAATTATTTGCCTGCATGTAACCAAACGAATAGGTTATACACGACAAAAATACGTTGTTCATATACAGCCAAATGTTTAAATTATTTTGACCAAATAGTTTGCCTACTTCTAACCAAATGAATAGGTTATATATACATGACAAAAATACGTGGTTCATATACAGACAAATATCAAATGAGTTGTAAATAGGGCTCACTGCCTGTATAAAATCCAGTACGTCTCATCGTCACCTTTCTTATCCCCTGGGTGATGAGACGTACTGGATTTTATACAGGCAGTGAGCCCTATTTACAACTCATTTAACTACAAGTAGGGTGTATAAGCCACATCGATGATTACCCAAAAATAAGTAACACTAAACGAGCATTTTAATTAACTTTATTAATTGTAATAATAGAAACATTCAAATAATAGAAACATTCATAGTAATTTATAAGAACGGTATAG